>CM019179.2:12753516-12782109 GCA_009739505.2 Apolygus lucorum
CTTAAGACGATCTGAGGGGTCCGTCGGCGTGAGTGGGTGGGCGGGCGCACAGTAAAGCTGCAAATTATTATACAATGGTTTTCATGTTTCTATATTGATCACTCGTCTGCAAAGCCACCAACCATCCAACAGGCAGAAGAACGTCGATTGCATTTCGGTCAGCTAAAATGTGAACGGAGATTAGGCCTCTTTTGCGATTCACACTCGTGTTTCTGATTTATCGTACGTCCAACCCTTAAATTCTCGTAGGGAGCGAACGGTTTGTCCTAAAGAGCTCCGCGTGGTCTCAAAGAATTCTAAAAATTCTATAAAATCATAAATTGAAGGAAAAACAATATCTTTATATCTAAATTTTTTGAGTTAGGGCATTTTCAAACTTTCAAATTTCATTTTTGAAATTTATAAGTGACCTACATCAACCAAAATCTTCAGGGCACAACTAGACCCCAGAAGGAGCCTACATACCATATTTCATCAAAATTGGTCAATGCTAAGTGGGGAAAGTGCCGCGTACGGCGGACGGACGGCCAAATTTTTATTCGATTTTTGGATTCTTGGTACCTTGAAACGTAAACCATCTAATTTTGAGGGGGTGTTAAAATTGTTTTTTCTTGGTCGATTCCAAAGGTTCATTATTGAAAATAATAAACCAAAAGTGAGACCTCCGGAGATATTGTTTTGTAATGCATGCATTCCAGGGGACGTCCCATTGGATAAGTATTGGATCAGTTTAACCAGTTGGTAAGCGATGAAACTGTTTCACTCGATGTAATTTATTATTTACTTCAGGCAAGAAATAGTGACCTCCCCCCTCTCGCTCTTATCCACCATAAAATTGCTAGCGGCATGGGAGCCTCGAATCTGAAGAGCATATTAAAATCCATGATCTACGATACCAAACATGCGAATTCGAATCCCCCCCCCCCCCCCTATTGAACTTTCATCTAATAGTTTTAGTAGGCAGTCCGTCGAGGTTCACATCCGTATTCAAGGTGAATCACACAAAAAAAAAAAACGAAATATGCGGTTTATGGTGTCCTGGCACCATGGTGGCACCAGTATTAGTTCCATGGTGGCACCACTACTAGTTCCATGGTGGTACAGAGAATAATTCATGAAAATCCGGAGGTATAGTGAAAACTTTTCCTCAATTTCAAAGCTTGGGGACAGTTAGCAAGCTGTAAAGGAACCGAAATATTGAAAATTCGGATATTTTGTGAATATTATCCCCCCACTCGCCCCCTCCCTATGCGAATTTTGGTACTCTGGTGAAATCATGTACAACGGGGAAGTTATTTGAATCAAACAAAAAAAGATACACGCAAATCGGTTGGAAATTGAGGCCTGGGCAGAGTTGACAAGATTATGCCCGCAAACGAAAGTTTTTAAAGCATTAACCCCCCCTTTTCTCCCCTTAAAAGGCAAAATTCGAAATTCCGGCGACGTAGTGCACAACAAGATAGTTTTCCGCGTTGAACAAAAAAACGCTGCAAATTATTACACAGTAGGTAGTTTGTTATTTTTTATTTTTCTAGATCACTCGTGTGCAAAGCCACCAACCATCCAAAATGAAGAAAAACATCGATCGCATTTCGGTCAGCTGAAATTTGAACGGAGATTAGTCCTCTTTTGCGATTCACACTCGTGTTTCTGATTTATCGTACGTCAAAACTTCAAATTCTCGTAGTGAGCGGACGGTTTGTCCTACAGAGCTCCGGGTGGTCTCAAAAAATTCTAAAAATTCTATAGAATCTTAAATTGAAGGAAAAACACTACCTTTATATCAAAATTTTTGAGTTGAGGCGTTTTCAAAATTTCAAAATTGATTTTGGAACTCTTAGAACTGACCTACATCAACCAAAATCTTCGGGGCACAACTAGACCCCAAATGGAGCCTACATATCAAATTTCATCAAAATCGGTCAATGCTAAGTGGGTAAAGTGCCGCGTACGGCGGACGGACGGCCAAATTTTTATTCGATTTTTGGATTCTGCGTACCTTGAAACGTAAACCATCAAATTTTGAGGGGGTGTTAAAATTTTTTTTTCTTGGTCGATTCCAAAGGTTCATTATTGAAAACAATAAACCAAAAGAACCAGGAAAATCGGTTGAGAACTAAGGCATGGGCAGACGACACAAGATTTGTCACACACATACACACTCGTTTTTTTCACGGAATTGGATTCAAAATGGTCTAAAACGGATTACTATGTGGTTATTTTTTTTCTGTTGAGTGTTGTCCTCCTTCACCCCAGATCGATCGCATAAGGACGCCCAAGTCTTACTGTGGGACGTCCTAGAAAACAGGGCATATTTGAAGCGTTTTGCTATAATTAAATGATGATGCCTGTCAGTGCCCCATGCGAGTGCCAAAGTTGGGATCATATAATCTACGAGTGCCCAAAATATGAAGAATTCCGCGCTGGAATGGAAAGAAGAATTGCGTTTTGTGGGGGTCGTTGGCCAGCCTCATTCCAGGACTCGTTGACATTCATAAACTATTGACTTTGACAATTTTTATGTGATGCTATCTATGTGTTTGCTCAAATATTAAATATTTTAGTTGTTGATTGTTCATCTTAATGTTTAATGGTTTCACTCTATTCATATTGTTAAATAATTCATAATTTAGTATAATTTTCTTTGTATTTTAGAACACGTGTTGTCACTTAGAGCAGGTGTGATTGTTAAATTAATAAAAAAAAATAAAATAAAATAAAAAATAAAAAAACTCAATTCGAAGAAATAGGGAGTTGTGGTTGCATTATATTGGGGACAGGTGCAAAGAAATCTTTTTAGAAAAATCGATTTTGAGATAATAGTACTTGAAAAAACTGCAGATTTTGCTGAACATTTTGGTATACGACTTTATCAATGCACATAAGCTTATGAAACTCAGTGTCACATTATTGAATCCATGTTCCGCAAGCGTGGCCGGCTCTTTTGATGCGACACTCTAAGCAACAAATTTTGTGATAAGACACTGAAAAAAACGGCGGGTGATACTAGAATGCTATTCTTCTTCTTTGGCTTTTTTAGTAGATATCTGATGGGTAAGCACAGCGAGTGATGTGAGTTTGGGTTGAAGAACGTAAGATGAGCGATGGAGCTCATGAAATCTGGGTGCGGGAAGGTGCAGCCGTCTCTCTTCACGGAAACGCGTTTTCGTACCTTTCGGAACATGTTTCTCAAGTTTGGAACCACTTAGAAAGATGAATTTTGGTTTACTATTTTCAATATTGAACCTTTGGAATCGACCAAGAAATTTTTTTTTTAATACCCCCTCAAAATTTGTTGGTTTACGTTTCAAGGTACGTAGAATCCAAACATCGAATAAAACGCTGCAAATCATTACACAATGGTTTATTATTTTTCTGTATAGATCACTAGTCTGCAAAGCTACCTACCATCCAATATGAAGAAAAACATCGATCTGTACAGACAAATAATAAACCATTGTGCAATAATTTGAAGCGTTTTATTCGATTTTTGGATTCTACGTATCTTGAAACGTAAACCAACAAATTTTGAGGAGGTGCTAAAAAAAAAAAAAATTTTCCTTGGTCGATTCCAAAGGTTCATTATTGAAAATAATAAACCAAAATTTGGCCGTCCGTCCGCCGTATGCCGTACTCGGCACTTTGCTCAAACTTTGCTAGGAAACTTTAGCATTGACCGATTTTGATGAAATTTGGTATTTAGGCTCCATTTGAGATCTAGTTGTGCCCCGAAGATTTTGGTTGATGTAGGTGACTTCTAAGAGTTGGAAAATGAATTTTGAAAACGCCCTAACTCAAAAAATGTAGATTGTCGTGTTCGGCGTGTCGGCGAGTGAAGGAGACGACCTTCTCGCTGCGGCGTTTTGACTTTACTTTAACTCCTACTCAACCTAAGAGAGACTGTCCCTATCCTATCATGCAGTACTGTCGCATCGGCGGGTCAGACCCATACCGGCATGCAGAGTACTGTGAGAATCGGGCTAGCCCGTCGACCCCGGCGTTTCAGGGAAACCTACCGGCAGGAAGACGGGATATTTACTTTGTTGAGCCTACAACTTCGAGGAGATACCTTGATGAAGGAGAAGTTGGAGAGCGAAATGAACAAGACGAGAACTGGACTAGATTGGCATACTCGAGCATCCCTGAGTGAGCTCATATACTAGTGTGATTAGTTGAGGGGGAGAGAGGTGGAAGGGTGACGTCATGCAGCGTTTACTCCCCGTACCTCGTCCCTCCCGTGCGGGTGGTGGCTCACTCAGGGATCCTCTTGTACTTCTTTATTAAGAACTAATACTTAGATAAATGTGGGTCATAACATAGATATAAAGGTATTGTTTTCCCTTCAATTTAAGATAGTATAGAATTTTTAGAATTTTTTGAGACCACGCGGAGCCTTGCAGGATTAACCGTTCGCTCCCTACGAGAACTTAAGGGTTGGACTTACGATAAATCAGAAACACGAGTGTGAATCGCAAAAGAGGCCTAATCTCCGTTCAAATGTCAGCTGACCGAAATGCGATCGCTGTAGGTACTTGGTAGGTAGGTAGTATCTATGATTGGTGACAATGGCGAAGCCGAGTTCTTTGTAGACTAGTGATCTATACAGAAAAATAATAAACCTTTGTGTGATAATATGGATCGTTTTTTTGCCTCACAATCAAGGTTATTTTGCATAAGAACACGCTTCAAACTCAATTCGGAGAAATACAAAGTTGTGGTTGCCTTGATTTGTAATTGTGTATTAATTCGCAGCGTTTTAACTAAAGCATGATTTCATGTATCAAAAGGAGCTTCTAATATACTTCCTGAGCGATGTAACAGGAATGTGTCGTTTGGAAATTATCTCCTACTTTGATACTACGTAATTAAAGCTGAGTAAATTTTCGGATGCTTCCGAAGAATCCCAGATACGCGAGGATGGCACTCAACTCGTGGTTTTATAACTAAGTTGGTTATTAAGGGAGGAAGCCTTACGATTTCCCTAAATGGATCATGCAAGACATCGTTCGTAGAATCTCACAACTTCCATGACAAAATATTCCCTTCATGTTTACACTTTATCTCCGTCGGTGGTTGTTGTCTACAGTTATGAAATCCAGATTATTTCTCAACGATTCGTTTCATTTAGGGAAGCTTTGTATTCTTCCGAGTATACGAGAGGTAGAAAGCTTTGTTTTTTCGTTTGATATAGGACTTCAAGGTTGAAATAAAAAATGTTCTCCTTAATCAAAATGTTCACTCGCGTTTTACGTTTTACACCTTCCTGAACAATTTTGGTTTCGTGTCTGTCTGTCTGCGTCTGTATTGAAATCCTTCGGGCATAACTAAAGGAAATTATGGTCCTATTTCAACGAGATTTCAGAGATTGTGCAGATTGGCGTATAGATGGTCCCCTATGAAAATCATCACCCACGGACTGCACATGCGCAAATAATATTTCATACAATAATAATAATATATTATTATTATATGTTAATATAATAATATAATGATAATATAATGATAATAATATAATGATATAATAATGATAATAATAATAATAACAATATTATTATTATTATTATTATTATATATTATTATAATAATATTTCATATTATGAAATTCATATTATGAATTTCCTTGCAACAGCCATAACTCCTACATTTTGGTTTATTATTTTCAATAATGCATTTTTAGAATCAACCAAGAAAGTTTTCAACCCCCCCCCCCCCCCAACTCAAAATTTGTTGGTTTACGTCAAAAGGTGCGTTAGAATCCAAAAATCGAATGTAAATTTGGCCCTCCGTCCGCCTTTCCTTAGTTCCCATGGACCGATTTTGATGAAATTTGGTACATGGGCTCCAATTGGGGTCTAGTTGTCACCAGAAGGGCTGAAATTTTCATAACGCCCTAGCTCAAAAATGTTCGATATAAAGGTATTGTTTTTCTTGAATTTAAAATAGTATTGAATTTTTAGAATCGAATGAGACCACTCAGAGCTCTGTAAGCTCCGTGTGCTCGGGTTAACGATACGAGGAAGCTATGTGACACACCCACTTAGCTGACGTTTTTTTTCGTTTAGATCACCCCTCAGTGGCCTTATGTTATACATTCCCAATGGCTTCTAAAGGAAGAGATTTCCCCCCCCCCCCCCCCCCGGTTTTCTCAGGTTATTTTTATCTCTAATTCAATGTCAACTGGTTATATTTATCTGTCCATCATTATTTTTTTTGGGTTGGAAGGAGACAACAAAGAATATCAGGAGAACTCAATTTAAACGCCTGCAAAGAACACAGCTTTTCCATTACCCTTACCAACCATATTTCCGTGCAAGGTTAACCCTCTAGTGGGCGCTATGTCGACTGTCACGTTAGAGGGCGCTACCTGTTCTTTGTACTGCACATTCATTTTTCATCATTTCTCACTATTTTTGGGTATTAAAATCCATTTTAAATGATTGGGACGGATAGAAAATATAGATAATATGTCATAATATCTTCACAAATCCATTTTAGACCCTTCTGAAACGATCGGGAGGGAGTTACCATACGTATGTTGGTATACTGAAAATCGAAAAAAACCAACAGTAGCCGTGTGGGTTCAATATGAGTTTGTGGAGACGAGTAGAAGGTGAATATGGACTCCTAACATCTTCAAAGCATACTCGGTGCATACAGTATGTTTATATTATATACTAAAAATCGAAAAAACCAAGAATCGTGTAAAAAAAACTTTCTATAAGAAATTGCAGCACCATTGTTTCTTTTCTTAACCATATCTTCTACTGAAAAGTTTCCTTGAAAATTCGCTCATTAATTCATGCTGCATGAATGGACTTTTTCTTTCATCCCCTCATTTACTTGTCCTCTCATCGTCCTTCCTGATCACCCATCGGTTTCAGGGCGAGGTGATCATCCTAATTATCCAGCACCAGCAACTAACGGGTTCGGACTAGATTATATCACCTCTCACCCTACCTTAGTCCCTATCGATTCTAGGTGCCAGGCGACTACCTGCCATCTCACAATAAACTTCCTTTTCTTACCAGAGTATTTCCTAAAAGGCAAAGTCAGTCCAATAGGCACTTACAAGTCAAAGTTTCAGTAGGAATTTGCTTTTGAACTTAGGTCAGAATAGAGTTATTATAGTACGAGTATGTAATGCATGTATGCACATTACAATTATTGTAATAATATTGCTTAGCAAAGAGCGATTGAGTGGTACCATTTTGATGATGTTAAAAATGCAAAACACCTTCGAATTTTACTCTTTTCTCTATGTAAAATATCTATTAGGAGTCTCTGCACTCAGATCTGCTCCCAGAATGGAGTTCCTTGCTAGGGTTTAAAACATTGGTGAACAGCGAGTTTTCCATTGATGTCACTGACTAGTAAACTGCTTACAATAATTGGAATCAGTACTTATGAACGAGATTCTAATGAACGAGTGTGCATAGTGCGGAATCCACTATGGCCTTTATTTTTCTGAATAGGACAAGAAAGATTATACAGGGTGTCTACACTTTCGATGGGCATAACTTCAGGGTTCGATTCTACAAGGTATTTCCAACAACAAATGTCTCATAGCAATTTTCTTTTAACCCACTCAAAATTCTATTTTTTTCACTTTAAAGTTTTTTTTCGCGTTTTCGACCTCACGGCACTGATATGGTCATCACTTCCCTTATTTCTCCCGAAAATTCAAATCTGACTACACCGTTAGAAAGAGCGTTAAATTACCAAGCTACCTAAAGCAAAATCAAATTTTTTTAGCAATAAGATAGTATCAAAAAATCAAGTCAAAAAGCGAACTTTAAATTTTTTTTTGAAACTTGACTTTCTTCGACCAACGTTTTCACTCTAAATCCCTGCCCATTTGGTGTTTTCTCTTCGGAGAAAACATGCTCAAATTTCAGCTTTCCCACGGTCTATCAATTTTTCTGTTCAACATTCAAAAAGAAAGAGTAAATGAAGTTTGAATGTCAAAAAACGTGTGTTTTATAAGCAAATCCAGTGTTTTCAGCGGTTTATGGTCCCCCTCGATCTCAAAATGGCTTGACGATTTTGGTATCATTTTCTATGTAATTATTTACGCTGAATCCAATAGTGATACGTTCGAATGATTCCGACTGCAAGAAAGTGGATTTTTCGAAGAAAACCTTCAGTTTTCGTACATAAAATACGCATTATTCGTAGATATGGAAGATATCATAAAGTAATACCTTTCTACTCAACAAAAACTTCAATCAGCTAGAAATTCGGTGTTTTTATTTAGTAGAAAGGTGTTACTTTATGTACGATGCGAATTTTATGTATGAAAAACGAAGGTTTTCTTCGAAAAATCCACTTTCTAGCAGTCGGAATCATTCGGAAGTATCACTATTGGATTCAGCGTAAATAATTACATAGAAAATGATTCCAAAATCGTCAAGCCATTTTGAGATCGAGGGGGACCATAAACCGCTTAAAACACTGGATTTGCTTATAAAACACACGTTTTTTGACATTCAAACTTCATTTACTCTTCCAATTTGGATGTTAAAAAGAAAAATTGATAGACCGTGGGAAAGCTGAAATTTGAGCATGTTTTCTCCGAAGAGCGCCCATCCAAATGGGCAGGGATTTAGAGTGAAAACGTTGGTCGAAGAAAGTGAAGTTTCAAAAAAAATTTTAAAGTTCGCTTTTTGACTTGATTTTTTGATACTATCTTATTGCTAAAAATTTTTGATTTTGCGTTAGGTAGCTTGGTAGTTTAACGCTCTTTCTAACGGTGTAGTCAGATTTGAATTTTCAGGAGAAATAAGGGAAGTTATGTCCATATCAGTGCCGTGGGGTCGAAAACGCGAAAAAAAACTTTAAAGTGAAAAAAATAGAATTTTGAGTGGGTTAAAAGAAAATTGCTAGGAGACATTTTTTGTTGGAAATACCTTGTAGAATTGAACTCTGAAGTTATGCCCATCGAAAGTGTAGACACCCTGTATATTTATGATTTATAGGAAAATCGATATACGTATAAATTAATTTGTTCCAGAAGTTAATTTATTTAAATTATTAAAAAAAAATAATAAAAAATCTAATGGGGTTAGAAATATTATTTATGACGTAGGTACATGTATATATATACCTATATAGGTGTAAAGTAAAGTAAAGTAAAGTAAAGTAAACAACCTCACAGCCCCGCAAACAGTTCGAGTCGAGTCTCCAGAGACACATGCCGCAACTCGCTCGGCCACAGCTGAACCCCCCTATATAGGTGTATAGACGTGTACGTAGGTATACGTGTGTGTGTTACGTGTGTATGTGAACATAGATATAAGAATATAGAAAAGGAAGAAAACAGTGTATGCTTACAAGTAATGGGAGTATTTCTAACCCTATAATATAACCCAATTATGCCATGTGAAACTAGGTGTCGCAAAGTCAACCATGTCTTCTATTATAATATTAATATTGTGGATTTTACGAATTTCAAATAATATATGTCCTCTGTTTATTTCTCTTTTCAGTAAGATGTTCGGAAGACGAGGAAAGACTGGTCCGAGACTTATTCAGAGGCTACAACAAACTAATTCGGCCAGTACAGAACATGACTCAGAAAGTTGACGTCCGATTTGGGTTGGCTTTCGTTCAACTCATTAACGT
The DNA here is from genome assembly GCA_009739505.2 of Apolygus lucorum. Lineage (NCBI taxonomy): Eukaryota > Metazoa > Arthropoda > Insecta > Hemiptera > Miridae > Apolygus > Apolygus lucorum. The sequence continues at coordinate 12,763,138 of CM019179.2, forward strand.
CGTGAGTACAATCAAGTCAAATCATAGTTAGAGATTGTATGTACTAGATGGTGGTTACCCCACTGGTAAATAACTTCGGAAATTATTTTAAAAAAAAGAAAAAAAACACCCCCAAGTCACCGTATAATTCTAATTTCCTACACAAAAAAGATTTATTATTAACCAAGAATATTGATAAATAAGATAGTTATTTTTCAAAAACTATTCATTTACTTCCAATATTATTTATTTAAAATTAATTTTTATTTTTTTAAATTTTAACTAAAAAATTTTTGATTTGTTAGCGAGAAAGAAAAAGAAAGAAAGCATTGTTGATTCATGAGATTGATGCGATTCTGCTAATAATTTTATCGTTCACTGTCTCACGTTTATTCTTTGTTTACACACCCTTCCCGTGGAAAACCCCAGAGAGAAGGGGATCATCGAGCAATGGAATCAGTTTGGTTAGAAAGGCGGATACGTCACAACATACAGATTGCTGCTCCATTTGAAATTTCCATCTTCCTTAAATTCTCAAAATTTTTTAACGCTTTTTGAACACTATGGTTTTTTTTCATATCAATGAACCCTCTTCGAGAAATTTTTTTTTAAATTTTGAGGCAAATTCCCCCATTACTTTGTATTAGCTCCCTTGAGTGACAGTTTCAATGGAGTTTTCCAAGGTTGAAGGATCATGGGATTCACACAGAAGTCCCGCTGGCTCCGCATCCTCAAAATAGAGTAAAATTATTATCTAGTTATTCACCACTCTTATTGTTATAGTGTTAGTTTATGGTCACAACCACAATTGCAGTTTATCTTTTGACGCCATCGTGCACTTCAACCAAGTATCCATCCTTTCATAAGAAGAATTATGGAATAACATGTAAGAAACATTACAATGTTTTTCTGTTTTCAGAATGAGAAGAACCAAATCATGAAATCTAACGTATGGTTAAGGCTGGTGAGTCAGTTATTGAGTTAATATAATCAAGTACCAACCTAAATGAACCCAATATTGAGTCTCTGATCAATGATGATTTACATCTAACTCGAATATCTGAATTCCTCCAGGTGTGGAACGATTACCAGCTACAGTGGGATGAAGCAGATTATGGGGGCATTGGCGTTCTCCGGTTACCGCCCGATAAAGTGTGGAAGCCAGACATCGTACTGTTCAACAAGTGAGGACTCTCATACGATTGTCTTCCAAACAAATCGTAGTGGCCATTAGGCCTTTGGTTCATCTGAGAACGGCTTGATTAGCTGGTACTGGAGTGGGGTTACATTTCGCTGAATGCAGTACGCAGAGTTGAGAATATGCGATAGAAGATTCAAATTTTATTTATTTACGTAAAAAGTGAAGAAGCAAAGTAAAGTAAACAACCATTTCAGGTAGAATCCGTCCGACTACCATTCATGGTATCGAGGACGTGATCAACTGTCTTCCAAAGGGAAGATAAGAATTGGTTCTGATTATTTCGCTCAACAAAATTATTTATCGTCTCACCCGACTAAGTGGAGCGGGGCTCACCAAACGGTCCAACTCGAAACATTATGAAAACTTGCGATACTCTCTTCGAGCGGTCATCAATCCAGGTAATCTCTCGAGCCGACCGGCCTCAACTTCGGAGATATTACGGGAATCGGTTTATTAAACCATCTAACGTCGGATTTATTTATGTATTTTTCCACATTATTTGATGTTACTCTAATTGGAATAGTTGAAAAGAGAGAATATCCCTTCAAACTTGGAATTGTAATTAGCGAAACAGAACACCACTCTTAGGTACATGTCCATTTAATTATGATGATTTTGACAACGGAATTTTGAGAATGAAGTGTTTCCAGTTGCACTAATCGTCCCAGCGAATATCTATCATATTTACATACTATCTATTATTTGTATGAAAATTGATGAATTGAATTCCACTTTTCAGCGCCGACGGAAATTACGAAGTGCGGTATAAATCGAACGTCCTGATTTATCCCAACGGCGAAGTACTTTGGGTTCCACCTGCAATTTATCAAGTAAGAACAATTTTTCTAGCAAATTTTATTGTTCAAACAGTTTACCAGTTATGGCTCAATATGTATGCCACACTATGTATAAACATCCAGATAGCGGATCTGTGTATTTTTACAATAGATACTGTAATCTATAACAACTTACATCAGTTATTGGAACAAAAACCTTCCGATTGGGGCAAAAATGGGTAAATGCGTATCATTGTAGTTTCTACAATAAAATTAGGTTTTCGCTATGGGTTTCACAAAAAATCATGCTAGATTATTTTTCGCAATCATCTCGTGTAGTTTATCGTAAGAAGAAAGTGATCAACAACGATAAAATTGAGTTGAAATTACTTAAAAACGTGGACATTTACTTCAAATTGATCCTCCATAAAATGTGCAGTAATATTAAAAGTTTCGAGGGTTGGTTAGAATAGATAGATCGATGATAATGTTCGAAGTTTGAAGATGTAACATAAACATCCCATCGCTACCCATCAATGTTATTGAAATCAATTCATTACCAGTAGTAACCAAAAGTTCACCTCTCCACCTCAAAAACAATATACTCTTAATACCAATATGTGGATAAAAACGCAGCACATGATCATACAACGGTTCACTATTTTTTTGTAAAAATCTTTCCAAAAAAACTTTCCCGTCAATAGAACTTATCAACCACATTATCGCGCATGGTTATTAATCAAGATTACTTTATCGGAAAGTTCCCACCAGCAAAACTTTGTTATCCCAAAGTTGTGGGCGCCTTCATTAGGAAATTTTATTCTTGGTTGCTAAGGATGCACAACCGAGTACAACACTAAACACTATTCAGAGAAACGAACGACGATCACATTTAATTAGCTGATATTCGAATGGAGATTAGGTCTATCTCCGCCGGTGAACTGTTGTTTGCGATTCACCCTCGTGTTTCTGGTTTATTGCTAGTCCATCCCCTTACGTCCTCAAAGGGAATGAACGGTTTGTCGTACAGAGCTCTGGGTGGTCTCATTCGATTCTAACAATTCAATTCTATTTTAAATTGGAAAACACAATACCTTTATATCGAAAGTTCTTGAGCTAGGGCGATTTGAACATTTCAGCTTTTACTTTCACTCCATACATTTTTTTTGGATAAAAAACAATACTAGAGTTTTAGAGCCAGAGCGATTTAAAAATTAGAACCCCTATTTCTCACCCCTGAGAAGTGACTGAAATCAACCAAAAGCTTCACAGCACAACTAGACCCTAAATGGGGCCCATAAGGCACATTTTCCATTCAAAATCGGTCCATGGGAACTAAGGAAAGTGCCACGTACGGCGGACGGACGGAAATTGTTTATTCGATTTTCGGATTCTACGTATACCTTGAAACAAAAGCTATACAATTTTGAGGGGGGGGGGGGGATTTTTTCTTGTTCGACTCGAAAGGTTGGTTATTGAAAAAAATAAATCAAAATAGAGCAAACACCAGCAGTCCTGCAATTCATGAGGCTCAGCCTTCTTGTTCAACCGTTTGCAACTTTTCCGTGTGTTTGACTTATATCTACTACAATTACCATAACAATCTTAATTTACCGTAAACATGAAAGAATAAGGGCACCGTTGGAAAGGACGTCAAATTTTCTATCTTTCTGGTGCCAGAAAAAAAACTATTTTTGGGGTCCTGATTGGTAAAAATCAAATCGTAAAGTAATTTTTGTCAAATTGGCAAAATTTCCAATTTTTTTCTTTTGGTTGTTAGGGTTTTTCTTCCCCACGGTTTTTCACGTACCTCAAGATCAAGAACTGCACAGAGATCCCAGCTTCCCAGTGGTATAATCAAAAAATGTTTTACATCGGTATTTAAGGGAGAAATTTGTGTTAAAACGCGGAAAAAACATGCATTTTGGTTTATTATTTTCAATATTGAACCTTTGGAATACACCAAGAAAATGTTTTTTTTAACCTCCCCTCAAAATTTGTTGGTTTACGTTTCAAGGTACGTAGAATCCGAAAATCGAATAAACAACTTTCCGTTCGTCCGCCGTACACGGCACTTTCTTTAGTTCCCATGGACCGATTTTGGATAAAAAATGTGCCTTAAGGGCTCCATTTGGGGTTTAGTTGTGCCCCGAAGCTTTTGGTTGATGTCAGTAGAAATGATACTAGATAAACTAAATAAAATGTAATTTGCACATGCAACTCCCCCCCTCGGCACAGATCCTTGATCTATGAGGGGGGTAGTTTCCATGACCCGTCATGTTTTGTAAATCTAATGCCATGTAAATATTTATGGAAATAAAATTATCATTCATTCATTCATTCATTCATTCATTCATTCATTCATTCATTCATTCATTCATTCATTCAGTCACTTCTAAGGAGTGAAAATTAAGGGTTAAAAATTTCAATAGAGCCCTAGCTCGAAAACTCTCGAAATAAAAGTATAGTTTTTCTCCAATTTGAAATAGTATTGAATTTAAAAAAATTTTTAAGACCACGCGGAGCTCTGTAGGACAAACCGCTCGCTCCCTGCGAGTTGAATTTACGATAAATCAGCGTGAATCGCAAAAGAGGCCTAATCTCCGTTCAAATTTTAGCTGACCAAAATGCGATCGTTGTTCGTTTTTTCGAGTTGTACTCAGTTTTGCGTCCTTAGTAACCAGTAATCGACTTTCCTAATAATTAGGGCAACCTTAAATCCCTGTTTCTTCGAACTGAGTATGAAGCGTTTATTTCTCCCAAATAAACTTGATTGTGAGGTAGGTATGTGTTAGGTATCTTGGGTTGGTAGAAGGCGAAAATGGCAAAACCGTGTTCTTTGCAGACGAGTGATCTATATAGATAAATATTAAACCTTTGTGTAATAATCGTCCTGAGAATTTTGACACCAGCCGTTCTCTTTTTGGATGAGTAGACCTTTTTCTATGATTTTTCAGTTTCGAATGTTTATGACGTCACTCGCCACTCCCGCCTGGGCAGGACCCCCCAGCCCACTGTGACGTCATAAGCATTCGAAACTTTGAAAAATCATAGAAAAAGCTTCTTCTCACGCTAGAAGGTCGCGGTTGGTGTCAAAATTCTTAGAATGAGAACTAGTTTAGATTAAAAATAACAATAAACGGTTTTTCCGTGCGCACACCCCATTGTAAAGAAATATCGAAAAAAAGTACTCATTTACTTATTTTTATTTTTCAATAGAATAAAGATAATCTTGAATGAAAAACACTACTGGGAACTGCGAAATAACAAAATAAATATCAGTAGAAGGGTTTGTTATGCCCAGACAACACATAGATGTAGGTATGTACGAAATGGCCTGGATTCGAAAGTTCTCCGGCAGGTAGTTGGTGTGAATGCGTTGTTGTTGGTGGGTGATTCCATCCTTCTATATCCACATCATGGATAATTATGAGCATAATAGATTTATATTTCTATGGTTGTTTCAGAGCTCTTGTACGATTGACGTTACCTACTTTCCATTCGACCAGCAAACGTGCATCATGAAGTTTGGTTCGTGGACGTTTAATGGTGATCAAGTGTCCTTAGCGTTGTACAATAATAAAAATTTCGTAGATCTTTCGGACTATTGGAAATCGGGTACATGGGACATCATCGAAGTTCCAGCTTATTTGAATCTTTATGAAGGGAATCAACCTACTGAAACAGATATTACGTTTTATATAATTATTCGAAGGAAAACATTGTTCTACACAGTCAATCTTATACTGCCGACAGTGCTTATCTCGTTTCTTTGTGTCTTAGTATTTTATCTTCCTGCAGAGGCTGGAGAAAAAGTGACCTTGGGTATTAGTATTTTACTGTCACTGGTTGTGTTCCTGTTACTTGTATCGAAAATATTGCCTCCCACGTCACTCGTGCTACCTCTAATTGCCAAGTATTTACTATTTACATTTATCATGAACACTGTGAGTATATTAGTCACCGTGATAATTATCAACTGGAACTTTCGAGGACCAAGGACCCATAGGATGCCGCCTTGGATTCGACTCACGTTCCTCTACTACCTGCCCATCTTCCTTCTCATGAAGCGACCCAAGAAGACGAGGCTGCGGTGGATGATGGAGATGCCTGGGATGACTGCGCCGCCCCATCCGTCCTATGGGTCGCCTGCTGAGCTGCCCAAGCACATCGCGCCGCCTGCACCTGGCAAGAGCAAGATGGAGGTCATGGAACTGTCTGATCTTCACCACCCCAACTGCAAGATAAATCGCAAGCCCAGCACTGAGAGGAGAGAGAGCGAGAGCTCAGACTCTCTCTTGCTCTCCCCTGAAGCTTCCAAGGCGACTGAAGCTGTTGAATTCATTGCTGAACATTTGAGAAACGAAGATCAGTACATTCAAGTAAGTTTAACAGGCTCCTAATTCTAATTTTTTATGGGCCCTGGGGACCTAGGCGATATTACTATATGCCAAAACCGAGGAATGTTCATTCTTCAAAGTTAACATTTTGCTTCCGAGTCTACCAAAGTTGCGGAATTATTGTTTTCACTTTCCAAGGTTGAATTAAAAAAAAAAGGTTCTCTAAAAAAACATTTTAACTCGCGTTTCACGATTTAGACCTCTTTTTTTTAACAATTTTGGTTCCGTATCTGTCTGTGCGTCTGTCATCAGATCCTTGTAACGCACGAAACAGTACGAATTTACTGTTCGATGTCGATGAGATTATCAGGGATTGTTCAGATTGGCGTGTAGATGACCCCCTATGAAAATCATCGCCCGGGGCTGATAGTACTCTCAGCGCAAGCGCAAACGGAAAATCCTTCTAAGGGCGGTAACTTCTACATTTTCCTCCCGAATTCGATGAAGTTTTGAGAGATTTTGAGGGTTGCCATGTAGATGGTCCCCTATGAGGGTAGTGCGAGGTACTTAGAGATTGATGTTTTGAGATTTGCTGCAATGATTATCCATGCAGGGTTATGGATATGAGGAAGCTATGTGCCAACCACTAGGACGTTTTTCAGAATCTAAAAGACTGCAGAATGCATCCTCACTGATTTCGTTTTCAATAGCTCATTCATCAAGTGGTGTTTATTCATTTCGGAGTTATCTCCTTCAACAGTGATTAAAGTCTAATAACTGATCTAAACTTTTGCTTCCGAGTCTACCAAGGTAGCGGAAGCTTTGTTTTCACTTTTCAAGGACGAAAAAAAAAGTTCTTCAAAATCAAAATTTTCACTTGCGTTTTGCGTTTTAGCCCTTTCTGAACAATTTTGGTGCAGTGTCTGTGTGTCTGTCTGTCTGTCATGAATTCCTTGTAACGCGCATAACTATACGAAGTTATTGTCCGATTTCAATGAAATTTTCAGGGATTGTGCGGGTTGGTGTGTAGACAGTCCCCTATGAAATTCATCATTCCCGGACTGATAGAAGCGACTGCGCATGCGCAAACGTGAATTCCTTGTAACGGCCATAACTTCTACATTTTCCATCCGATTTCAATGAAATTTTCAGGGATGTTACAGATTAGTAATTAGATGGTTTAGTAGCGTATGACAATCGACCCGATGTAAATTATGTCAGCTTTATTGGGATTTGGGTCCAACAACAAATCCTCCTCTTTCACCAAATTTTCGAAAAATTTATTTTCTTCATCAGGGCTATAACAAAATATACAATAATCAACAATAAAGCTTCGACATGGCTAAGAATATAAAATATATGTAACTTTTTCATGGGGAACTTACTCAGAGGATGAGTTTAGGTTTGAACATCAAACCACGGTCGGGAACAAAGAGGTATAAACCAGGAACACTGAAGGAAAAATTTGGAGGTCAGTATTTAGATATTTAAGGTGATAAAATATGGCAGAAACAGACAACAGCAGAAAAAACAAAACTCCACTTACCTAATCATTAAATTGGTGTTAAAAAACTTGACTATTATAATAAAATTTGGAAAAACACAATAACATCAGGCTTTAAATTGGTAAAAAACAAATCAAGACAGTCAGATAGACACAACCACAATAATAATGACTAGAATAGATAAGAGATAACAAGTAAACTTATTCTTCTTCAAGATTTACAACAATTGACAACTACCACAGAACTGACACTAAAATTTAACAAGATGCATTATAACTAAGACTAGAATTCGAGGAACAACTGTGAGTGAATATAACAAAGGTATGTGGTCCTTGAGGGTGAAAGCAGGTAGCACTCAGCCATGAGTAGCGGCGAAACCAGCAGCTCACAATCCAGTCTGGAGCTTGTGGATCTCAGCCAGGATCCCCGAGTAAACCGAGCTGAGACCGGATGTATCAGTCCGCTTGTTGCAGGCATGCTGATTCATGTGAAAGCCCCGATTACACGACGCGTCCCCGACCGCCCTCCCGTTCATGGTCCCGATCTCCCTGCCATCGGTTGGAAATCTCTCCCGACCCCCCTGCCTGGTCGCCTCCCCAAAACGTGACCAGCAGCATGGGTTTTCACCATCGGATTTCAGGGCCGACGGTGATCGGGCCCGATTTAGGGTCCCGAAATCAGGTCGTGAAATCCCCGCTGAATGTAGGCCATCTCTTTAAATAATCTACGACCTAAAATTGGTTCTCGATCCAGGATCTTGGTCGTCTCAAAGTTGAACATGTGGCCGTTCTCAATGGCATGTTGAGCCAATGCACATTCAGGCTCTAAATCAGCTACTCGGCAATCTGCAGCATGCTGACGATTTCGATCCTTGACATATTGCTTAGTTTGGCCAATATAGCAAGCTGGACATGCAGAGCAACCTATCTATGGTTCCTACCTATTAGATGGTTTCCTATGAGAATCACCACCTTCGGACTGATAGTAGCCACTGCGCATGCGCAAACGTGAATTTCCTTGTAACGGCCATAACTTCCACTTTTTCTACCCGATTTCGATGAAATTTTCAGGGATTATGCGGATTAGTATTTAGATGGTCCCCTATGAAAATCACCACCTTCGGACTGATAGTAGCCATTGCGCATGCGCAAACGTGAATTCCTTGTAACGGCCATAACTTCTACATTTTCCATCCGATTTCATTGAAATTTTCAGGGATGTTACAGATTAACTTGTTTTGATGTTTTGAGGTTAACTACTATGCATCGGATCATCTATACAATCGGGTTATGGATACGAGGAAGCTATGTGCCACACCCACTTGGCAGACTTTTTTTAATGCGTTGGTCGACCTCAGCTTGACACAATTTCATTCTAATTAAAAAACATCCAATAGGGGCTGTAAGAGCTGGCTTGGTGCCTGTCACTATGCTAATGACAGCCCGTCACGTTGAATATTGGATCGGGTAAGGAAATTTGGAAGGCTTAAAACTGACCAAGTTTTGATTATAGGTTTTGGGAACGTTTTAAAGAAGGAAGGCAATATTTTCGTCAAAGATACTGACTCTAGATCGTTCAACCACCGAATCCCTGGCCCTTGAGGCCAGGTGCCCTATATGTATACAAGTTCCCCCACTAAGGGTCTGGGGAAAAACCTGGAAAAACCAGGAGAATGACCCCTGGTTTGTTGTGGCTGTGGTTGGATGACCTAGGGATTTGTTTTATTTATGTAAAATATTCTTCTTCTTCTTCTTCTTAATTCCTGTGGCTCCCAGAGGAGCATAGGGCCTCCACGAATGTAAAATATGATATATAAATAAATAGTGGTACCTCACATGGGTTAAAACTAACGGTATGGAAAGAGGAAAGTGCAATTCTCGTAGATGAAGTAAAAACCATTGTGCGATCTAAAGAATATTTTCAAAGAAATTCCGAATATTTAGATGGTAAAAAATATGAGTTAAAAGAACGATGATATGGAGACAGGAACTGTAGGTTTGGGATATCGTGCTCTGTTGCTGTTTTGCACAGCATTGAGTACTGCGACGTTACTGGAAGGAATCACTACCATAATGCACATTTACGAACCATTCCATAATGTACATTTATTAAAGACAAGTGTTTTGAACTGAGCTCATGTAAAATTAGGAAGAATATTAAATTACTGGGAAATTTCACTGTGTCATCTGACTTACTAATTTTGACTCTGAACCAATTTTGGTAGGAAGTTACCGGCTTACCACATTTTTAGGTACCAGTTTCTGGTCTGTTAAAACCGGGATGCCGAAAGTAGTGGCTTTTTGTCTGTCAAAACCAGGTTACCGAGAGTTAATGGAGGTTAATGGTAATATTTTGAGTTTCAGGTTTGCAAATGGGGGTGTTATACTTCTGGTTGGTTGACTACTTTCTCAACCCGAGTATTTGTTGGGGCCTGATACTTTGTTTGGAGACTACCCTAGACAGCTGTCGGGGAGGACTTACCACTTGTTTATTGAAAAAAAAAAAAAAAAAACAATCCTACAGGTGTTGGAGTAACGACAAACAGACTTCCATAATTGGGACGACGATAACGACAAACTAATTATTCAGCAATGAAATATATAAATACTTACCATAACTCTCGAAACAACATGATGTTCGATCACATAATTTACTCCTCATCCTTTCTTTTACAGATTCGAGAAGATTGGAAGTACGTTGCTATGGTCATCGATAGGTTGCAGTTGGTATTATTTTTCATTGTAACTACAGCTGGTACTGTAGGTATTCTCATGGATGCACCGCATATATTCGAGTACGTAGATCAGGATAGAATCATAGAAATATACAGAGGAAAGTAAATAATTATAACGTTAAGAAAATTCACAAACATTGTTTCTACTGCGCTGGCACAGCCTAGGGTGTTTAACGGGTTTCGGTAGAATATCATTTATAGAGAAGACTAATAAGGAGATACCAGATCCTGGCAATCCCATTAACAGCTCAAAACTACCAATGGATGTTGCATTATTTTCGGTAATAGTGTTGTGAACGTGTTTATTATAATTAACTCAGTTTAAAGGTTGCCTGTGTTCACTGCAGAGTGGTTGTTGGGGAGTCGAATGAATGATATCGTGAGTGCTTCCATAATTCAATCAGTATTATAAAATAAGTTATAATATAGGTATCCAATTATATGTGTATCATTGGGTCGTAAAACAGTGGCGTCGCCATGGAGATAGGAAGACATTTTAGAGAAACTTTGGGTGTAAGAAAAAAAAGCTGAAATGCCAAAGATACCAGTTTTATGCCCACAAAATTCGTGTTTCTGCAACTGCGCCTTCAAAATGACACACGGCTCCCAACTCGAAAAAAGTTGAAAATCGTGGTTAAGAAAAAATGGTACCTGGTTACACCTGGTACCATGTGTACTTTCCAAACTGGACAGAAGTTGGACAAATTTGTTGACATAAATTGAGAGGTGAGGGTAAAACTCGATTAAAAAAATATTCCCTACCAAGTACAACTCTTATGTACGAACATCCCAGAAATCATATACGACAGGGTAACGAAGAATGTGGGAAGAAAAATTTGAATAAAGTCAAAAAATTGCGATCAAAAGTTGATCAAAAAAAATCCTACTTGATGAGTGAATGAGCGAATTTACAATGATATATTTTTACCGGTTTTTAGCTGTTTTGGAACTAAGATAATTTTACGCCGATTCTGAATAACTAAACTCCAATATCAATATGTTTAAGATAGTAATTTACACAAAAAGTTCGAAACAACACGTTTTTAGCTCATATTTTTTGAAAATTTGATTCCTCAAATTTGTCCAAAAATGTTTGCCAACAAATTCATCTTATCTCTTGTTGTTATAAATACGTTGGCACACTTTTGGCGTTTTTGTATGTGGTAGTAAAGTAACAACCTTCACAGATCGAATTTTCGTCCGACTGCCATTTCCTGGCGTCACGGACGTCATCAGCTGTCTTCCAGAGGGAAGATTAGAATTGGTTATCAGATGAGTTCTTGAATGATTTACCTCATGACTACTTGTTGCCTCACCGCCATAAGTGGAGAGGGGTTCACCAATGAGCCTACTCAAAATTTGTGATCCCATGGTCACCAATCGAAACAATCACCCCAGCCGACTGGTGATCTCATGGGAACTGGTTCATTCAACGGCCGCTTGAGCATAATATGTCGCAACCCGAGAATTGGACTGTAACAAATCAAACATCTCTAATTTTGGGAAATCAACTCATAAGTTTATCGTTTCAAAGGTAGTTGACAAAATCGTGATTTTCTAGTTCTTATTTTTTCTGCTTGTAAGTACTAATTCTTGGGGAGTCCAACTGTCATTCTGGAGAGCAAAAATTTAATTAAAAATTCTTGAGCAAGTTTCCCTCAAATTTGAAAAGTTTTGAGAAGTAACTTTACTACCTGAGAAATTCGTTGAAAAATAGAGAGTTGTTTCGTTACTCACCATGATGATCTTCTGCTTGTAACTGAGGCATCTTCGGTGTGCACAAACTATCTGCCGCAGAAAATTAAAAAAATATTCCTTTGAGCTCTCGACGTTATTGTCACGTGGCTATCACAGCACTCCGTTGCCGCCCTAGTGGTGCAGGGGATCGAACGAGCATTCGTTCGATGCTCAGGCAGTGCAAACAGTCGCTTCGAGCCGAGCAATGTTCGCGAGCAAGGTTTGCTCGTGCTCGAGGCTGATCCGTCCGATGTCGGTTTTCCGACGAATCATCAACGGGACGCTCGTTCGTCGCTCGCTCAGTGTAAACACCCCGGAATCGAATCTAGTTCCAGCCATGTTATTGAAGGTGTCACATCTCTCCCGTTTGATTTCGACTTTTTCGCGATGGAGTGGGAAAATGAAAAGTCTGTTGTTAATTTCCCTGTATGAGGGGTTCCCTGTGGCAAACCGACCACAAACTTTATTTTAATAAAATAAAGAAAAGTGACTCCTGGGAAGCCATTGCTGCGGAGCTTCAAACACCGAATGACACCGTGAAAAGCAAAATGACTTCCATGCTGGCTTCGTACAAGGAAGAACAGAGAAGAAAATTCGAAAGGGACAGGAAAAGGCAAGTGGCTACCTTTTGGTTTATTTACTTATTTTTGAGAACAAGAAAACATGATTGAGTTGGGTATCGTTCTCCATGTAATTTTGGCTGCTGTAGGAGTCACCAGTCGCTAAAAATCGCAGCGTTATTGCCAACCGAACTGCTGCTGGATCGCTCTCTTGGAAGTTGGTGTCGGTTTTGGAGATGATTCCTTCTATTTTGTGCAGTATGAGGGTGAAATCTTCTTGTGACATGCGACTGAAATTGTTGAACAGCCCACTGTCATCCTTCAAATCCTTCAGCAATGAAGAATGCTTTCTTACCCGCAGAAACGAATGCCACATGTGGCGCCTTTTTCTTTTGTGATTTTCCTTCTTTAATAGGTGATCTAAAACCACAATTGATTCAGCGGTAACCGCAGCTCTCGATAACACAGGAGCCATCTTATCGCAGGATATGCTCGCGAGCGACTGATCGGCGGAAATGATCGGGCAGTTTAAACGAGGCTTTAGGCTTGTAACGAATCAAGTCAAAATTCATTATTGTTGCGGCCAGAATGGCAAAACAATAGTCAAACAACAAACAAAACAAAACTCGGAACAAATACAACAATAAAAAGGGGACGTATAAGGCTACACAGCTCTCTATGTTGCTAAAAACTAAATGAAAAATTATTTTATATTATTTTATAAAGTGCTGCATTTATCAATAAAAACTTTATCCTACGTTTGAAGGACTTGCATGTTAAGGAAAGTACGTTTTCAGGCAAAACATTATGAAACCTGACGCCATTCTGCATCGGGTCACAACGCAAAGAAGAAGTGAGGCGTACTGGATTGGGTCGTAAATTATTACAAAATCGCGTATTGTGGGTATGAATGTCTATCCCAGCCTGAAGGAAGCAAGAGCTCCTATGAACCAAGTACAAGCACGTGTACACGTATAATGCTGGTATAGTTAGGCAATTCATTTCTTTGAAGCGACCCCGACAACTTTCCGCATAACCAGATTCAATAGTATCCTAATTGCCGATTTCTGCAACTCGAGCAACCGATTGCTGCAACGACACTAACTCTACATGTAGAGCTCGTCGAGATCTAACTGCCTAAATTTAAAACTAGAAATTCATGATTTTTGACTTGACACAGACCTATCCCCGGGGTGCAATATGTATGTGTACGAATATACGAGTATTTTTGTGTGTATACTGTTAAACTTCACAAAATGTAATAGAAAGTCCAAAACGGTTTTCCAAAATTAAATTTTCATAATTTCCTTTACTAAAATTGTTGAGGTCATTATAGTAGCTTCAATTTCTTCCAAAATTCGCTAAAATGGGAAAGGAAGAAGACTCAAGATTTCCTTCACTCGTGTTTCTGTTATTACGTCTTCAAAATTCAAGATGGCTCCCGACTTGATAAGACATTGTATTATTCGAAAGAATAGTATAATGTTGAAAATAAACAATACTTAATTTGGAACTCCCGGACTCATTGACAATTACAACTAGATAATTTCTATTAAAAACACGTTCAATATTTAACTGAACGGTCACTATAGGTCATCGGAATTTCCCAATTTTTCCAACTTTTGGTTCTAAGTACGTCAACTATCAACTATTATTCCTAGTCAATCAACTATTACTAGTCGTAATTGAATATGAAATACAAGGTTCGAAGTTGGGATGTTTTGGTGTGAAATATTTGAGAAACATACGCGCTGGAGTAGTGACATTCCTAGCCTACCATTTGAGTCTTGCGGCGCCACTGACTTCGCAATTTTGATTTTGCTCTGAAGCACAGAGCTAATGGAATCAGACCCCAATTGAATTGAAAGTGACGGTAGCTTCACCTTACCTACTCATTTTCATACTTTCAGAGCATCATAATTTGAAACTACTGACGTGTACATAGACGATTTTTCCAGTTTCAACAAATCACCTTTGGAGGTTGATGATTCCAACTGTCTAGCCGAAACGAGCTGTTGCCAGTGTGCGAATGTAAAAATTGAAATTCACGTCGTTTGTTAAATAATTATTCACGTTTTTCAAGCATGCAAATATTTGATAAAGGAATACGAATTTTTGTACCAAGAGTATGCTAGATGCAGATGGTGCTCCATGCACTTTAGATGACCTTGCATAATATTTGTTCGATTATTATACCCAACATCATACGGCAGACTATTATTCGATACTCAATAATTAGCTAGGTAAAATATTTATAGAAGTCTGCACTTGGTGATATATTGTTATTGTAATAAGTAGTAACCATAGTACTCATAAATAATTAATAAATTATTCAATTACGAGTATTAAATCCTAATCGACCTTTTAAGACGAGAGTAGATTATTACGTTCAAAGCATACATTGATTATTTCAAAAGAGGTCACCAAAAGATGACAACTCAGGTATTACGTATTTGTCAATGCAATACTTCTACGGCCCTAAATACAGTGATAATTTGTGTGTTTCGAGGTGAAGATGATAAATTAATCTTCAATTGGTCGTAAGGTACTGTTGTAGGTTAACCCTTATATTTCAATTCTAGTCAATGTGCACAGTATGCAGATTTGCATTCATTAAAGTGTATATTGTGTCATCAGTCAAACGCAAACTGTATAGAATGCAATAACAATATTGTGATAAATTGAAAACTCCACAAAAACAGGTAACACGTACAAGATAATTTGGTAATAGTTCCCACGTGGTTTATTAGGAAAATATTCAGTAGTGGCCTTCATGAAACATAGTAAATTCAATTGATTACACAGCTGTTCAAAACAAGGAAGCTCGAGGTAGAAGAGTCGCGGGAATTGTATGCATTGTTCACCTTCTGTGCGGAGGACCTACGAAGCGGTCACACAAACATACACACACACACCCTCCATTACATACTTCATTGTAGTCTTTTTGCCTTCTTCGCATTAGCTATAAACCAGATCGGTCAGATATCATTGACCTATTTTTTCCTTGACAATTCAGATGGCAGGGTTGGCACGAATTTGGGACCCGCATTGAAGGTAAGGTTTAGGATCTAGACGTGCAAGCAATGAGGAATTTCACCATGTCGGAATTTCCTATTTTGACCCCAAAATCGGATTTTGCACCTCGAAAACCCCTTACGGTAAACTTTCAGCCCGTACTTCCTAATTTACGAATAAACAAAACAGTGTAGAGAATAAGAACATTAAAAAACGGGAGGATGACGTCAACCTGGAATAGTTCATTTACGGCCGCTTGAAGCGCTAAAATCGTGAAATCTATCCCCAGATGCAACATTTCACAAAACCAGTAAAGTTCGAAATCGAAAAACTGAAGAAAAAAAGAAAAAAGATGGGGAAAATTAGGTTTCCCCTGTTTTTGTTTGATAACTTTCCTCTTAGATAACACGATTTCGTTGTACCATCGAGCAACACTGGGAGGAGGCGGCGATCCGAACAGCCAATCAGCGAGCGTTCCCGCTTCCCGTTGAAGAGGTCGTTTTCCCTTTTTTTGAAATTGATTCCCAAAAATAACAGGGGACTTATTTTCCGAAATCAACCCGATTTTCATCTATCCCACACCATTAACTATCCAGGAAAAATGCAAACAGAATTCGATGAAATTGCTCATTGTCGTAGATTGGCTCTCATTCCTGAGTAGAATACTGTCGTCCAAAGTAAAAAGCCGTAGGGTAAATTTTTGTCGATTTTTGGGTTTTAGAATGGTTAAATTTGTAATTTTGAGTTCTGCTTGATCATTCAGAAAGAAAATTGGGGAAATGTATTACAAAAGTTATTTCAAAAATACCTACGGTGTTTTGCGTTTTGCAAGGGTTTCCAACAATAAAAAAAAAAACAGTAGCGATTCTTCCATCGAAAAAGACCCAGGACGTCCAAGACCAACAAGTAGGGTATGCTAAACCACGACCACCACGATTCTGACCTCAATTGAGGGACAGGCAGGTGATGCTTTGACCAAGGTCGGTGCATCGGTAGCCGGGGCTCCCCTCTCCCGTGGTACTGGTGATTGGGATGAGTAATCAGCCTTTTACGGCAATACTACTATCCCCAGAAGCCCGACAAGGTAACAAGCCCGGAAGCAGAGAATTTGTGCTGTACTTGTACCTGCTCCCTAACCGCTCTACTTCTGTCAGAGGCACATGTCAGTGCCCTAACATTAGGGGGTACAGAAGAGGGAGGGCCATTTAAGCACAGCAGCATGAATCCCAAAAAGGCAGGATACGTTCTGATAACTGAAACTATCAGCCGAATGGAGCGGGATGTGGATCTCAGATGGCCCCTCTGTCGCACCAAATATCCAACTGACAATGTCCTGAAAGGAGTAAGTAGAGACTTCTTCCCATTGCAGCAGAACATCCCTAAGTGGCTATAATGTGAATCAAGCATCCTTAAAAAGCATATTCAAGTCCCAGCCGATGTGTTTCCCCAAATTCTTTTTTCTAACGATCAATTCCAAACCTTTTTCATAAGTAATTGAAACGCCCTACACCACTTTAAAATATAAACAATAAATTATAAAAATGAGGACAGATGAGAGAGTGTTTTGATCATGAGAATGAAAAGTATCAAAAAACAATGGATTTAACCCCTTTTGGACCATGGTATCACTAGTGTCACCGAAATCATTTTGGGAATTCTGAAGCTGTCCCAAGTGTCACCAGATTAACTAGATTTAAATTGCAATTGAAAAACTAATACACAGAGCTGAATTGTTTAAACAATTTTTTGAAAGTTATTAAAAGTAAAAAAATAGTGTTATGAGAAAAATGTTGAAAATTTTGTCAGTGATTTCTTTGGAGATTTTTGCTACAACTCTTTGAGACTTCCAATAGCCCACAAAAATTCTGCTGTCTGGTTACTCCGGTGACACCTTGAGAAACCTGTGGAGTCCCTGAGATGTTTTCGGTGACACTAGTGGTACCATGGTCCAATTAGGGTTAAGGAGGCGATTATTGGATTATACAGTCACAAAAGGCCAAAAGTACATCGAACGGTGAAATGCGCCCCTTGCAAGGGAAAAATCTTCCAAATCCTTCAGGATGACCTACCGGCCTCTAGAGGCCTCTTTCCACTCTATAGTGGCGATCGGAGCAGATAGAAATACGACTGTTGGAACTTCACAGATGTAGGTATCTCACAATGAACATAACTCAAAACCATCATTCGTATAGCTGCGTCTCTTGTATTCTCGTAGTGCTACATATTTTTGTTGACAGAATTCATCTGAAAGTGTAAATATGAAAACTTTCGATTTCACTGTTATAAATCTACAAAAATAGGCGTGAAAACTGCTTGCATTTCCAAATTCAGTGACCTTGAAACCATACAGATTCACTGCCACTCTTCTTGTACCTTGACCTTCATAGTTCCTTGTGTAGCTGTGTTTAAATGATTCAGTGTTGTTCTGAATGTTTGGCGTCTTGCGAGAAATTCCTATCAAAGTATGAAGAACTTCTTATAGAGCGATATCATACCTAATAATTTCCCCTAAGGCAGGTACCTAAGCGATTATTGAAATAATTCTTCTTCACGGGTAGCATAAGTTCACTAAAGAGAGTTCCATTATAGCTCCTGGAACCGGTGAGTTCCTGGAATGGGCCTTACAGCTACTTTTGCAAGCGGTGATAGCTTAGTAAGTAGTGTTATTCCATTAAAAAAAACAGTAAAAATAACAATTAAAATAGGTAACAGAAACAATACAATAAATTATACACAATTTAAAAAAATCTTGTCAGTTGTTGTTTTTGTACTAATTTTAGTCGGGTTGGGTGGATTAACTAGGAAGGAGGAATGAAGTACATTCGTTATTTTCCATAATAGTTATTTGTCAACAATTCACAGTTATTTAAACAATCTGTTAGATAGTTTCTTTACGATTCTCTTACCTTTCACCTTGAATGAGAAGTATGTTACGACCTACGCTGTTATGTCCTGCCTGAGGAGGACATCATGGAAGTATTTTATAGTTATTCCATGAGGACATTTTGTGACGTGGGTTCGGTTTTGTTATTAGAAGCACATCTGCCCAATCTCAATATACTTGCGAGTATTCTAGCACCACCCAAAGTAGGCTCCTATCTAATTGGTTGTACGAGAGTAGACTA